>CM071836.1:15135901-15148401 GCA_036507285.1 Trichosanthes cucumerina | reverse complement strand
CTCTTCTTGGTTGTTCATTACAAAAACATCTCAGATACGTCTCCAAACAACGGTTGACTCTCTCGGTTTGTCCATCCGTCTGAGGATGGAAGGCCATGCTTCTCGTCAATTGTGTGCCTTGTATACGAAATAACTCTGTCCAAAAATGGCTCAAAAAATAGTATCACGATCCGACACAATGGATTTAGGGAACCCGTTAAACTTCACTATTTCCCGAATAAATTTCCTTGCTACATCTTTCGTAGAGAATAAGTGTCTCATGGTTAGGAAGTGGGCATATTTGCTTCAGCGGTCCATCATAATAGAATTGAATCCATCCCATTGGATTTGGGCAGTCCCTCTATAAAATCCATTGTTATGTCATCCCAAATTCGGTCCGGAATAGGCAGTGGCTGGAGCAAGCCCGTCGGAGACACAACATCCACCTTGTTTCTTTGGCATACCAAACATTTCTCAATATAGGACTTGACATCCCCCTTCATACCCTTCCAGTATAATTCGTTGGTGAGGTGTTTATAGGTCGTCAAAAACCCCAAGTGTCCCCCTACCACAGAGTCGTGAAATAATTGCAGAATGGAAGGAATAAATTTCGACTTACTTGAGAGAACCAATCGATCTTTATACTTGAGTTGGCCTGGTTGGATGGAGAATTTTGAGTGTCTGAGCGGATCTTGACGTAAGTATGTCTCAATTTGCTAAAGCTCACTGTCCTTTTCCACTTCCTTCAATATCACTGATAAGTCTATTATCATGGTGTGGCTAAAGTTGCTAACTCAACCACGGGTGGCATCCTCGATGACGCATTCACCGCTTTATTTAGAAGGCCTAGGTGGTACTTGATCTCAAAATCGTATCCCAAAAGTTTAGTTAACCATTTTTGGTACGCAGGTTGCACCTCCCTTTATTCCAGAAGACTTCACAACTCAAGGGATGGAATCCCGCAACGAAAGCAAATGATCGTGATGCTTTGAAAAATAGTGAAAGTTTTACACAAAACTAACTAGATTAAGCATGAACAAAAAAGAGAGGGAAAAGAAGAACTCACCCTTGAAGAAACCTCTTCTCGTTATCCTTTTCAAGGTTCTCAACCGTCACAATCTCAACGACATCTCCAAGAAGTCTTCTCTGTTATTTTCCGACAAGGACTGG
The DNA here is from genome assembly GCA_036507285.1 of Trichosanthes cucumerina. Classification (NCBI taxonomy): domain Eukaryota; kingdom Viridiplantae; phylum Streptophyta; class Magnoliopsida; order Cucurbitales; family Cucurbitaceae; genus Trichosanthes; species Trichosanthes cucumerina. The sequence continues at coordinate 15,147,252 of CM071836.1, read as the reverse complement.
TTGGTGGGAACCTTCTTTTTGGAAGAAGAAATTCTCTTTAGAGAGAACATTGGGGGAGGGAGAGTTTGTGAGAGAGCCTTTTGGTGGAGATGTTCTATTTCCAAAAAAATGAGAACTTAAGCACCACAAAATGCATCACAATGCACCTTTACATAATGAGTGGGGATGGAGTAACCACTTACTCATTCCACCAAATGTGCATTATGCAAATCAAATTTGCATATCATATACTTTATTTAACTTACATTCAATCATATTCTAATGTATTTCTCTCATATAACCTAAGGTCTAATATGAAACAAATTCATATTTAAGTAAAATTGAATCTAATTCAATTTTACCATAAAGTTCAATTTTGAATCTTATTCAAAATAAACTTTATATTATATCAATTATATCACATATAATTGATACATTCTCCCTTATATAATTTGAACATTTCAAATTGCTTCCAAATCTAATGATCCTTGTTTAATCCTTAGTGAGCTAGCAGAGGGACCTATTTGACCTACAAATGATGAGCTCAAATGATATGAGCTTAACTGGTCAAAGTCTTTGACCGAGTTAACCAACATTCATGAACTACGAGTCACTCCACTAAAGACTCGTAGTTGCGCTCTTCTTACTGTAGGACAAGTTGTGTCCATCGATGTAACCGTTACCTGTAAGTCAACCCTTCACGAATCGTTCGTAATTACAACGGGTCAAATTACCATTTTCCCCTATAATTACCTCTTGCTCCTTAAGTACCACTGATCTTCTAATGAACAACTTGTTTATAGTCTGACCATAAACAAAGTCCCTCTCAGGGCAGTGAGAAGGTGAGGCCCCGTTGTTCAAGTCCTAAAGTCAACACTAAGGGAACAACTCCTCTATTTTCTCTAAGCTCGGGATGAGTGAATTCCATCTCGCTGAGTTACGTTCCCAACTCCACACTCGATTTTGTCCCCCAAGAAGGTAGGCATATTGAGTCAGCGACTCGGGTCCCTCTCACCCATACTAATCAAAGGACAACCTCTTGCAGACAGTAGTTCGAAACCCACTCAAGATTAAATTGAGTTACTAACAGTTATCTATGAATTATTAAACCTAAATAGTTAATGGTGTTACAACAGCTTGTTAATAATTCTCAGTCCAGTCTTATACGAACTCATCACACAAGATACCCCCACTTGCATGTCTACTGTATGAATGAATTAGATCAATTCGTTTGTATCAAATACAAAGTAGGTTATATTCATAGTGTTACCAGAATAAGGTATCCAACCCCATCCACATACTATAGACCCTTTAGGTTATAACTTGAACACGATCTTCTTATGTCTACATACTGTTCAAGTTTCATAAATGATGTTTGGATGTTTCTTTATTGAATTTTAGTTTAAATTTGTGAGTCTAAATGAATTAATAACATTTTTATTACATAGATAAACAAATGTACATTTACAACCCACGAGTTTAGGACAAAACCCCAATAGCAACGCTTTTTGATCAGTGAGTACTGTAAACTTCTGCTCTGCCCTGACAAGTAGTGACACCATTTTTTTGAACTGCCAACACAACAACCATTAATTCTCTCTCGTAAATGGGTTTAGCTTGTGCCCTTTCAGACAAGGCTTGGCTAAAATAGGCTATGGGTCGTTGATTCTGGGATAGGACTGCTCCCAACCTGGTTCTTGAAGCATTGATCTCAATGGTGAAATGACGATAGAAGTCAGGGAGTGGAAGAACTAGAAGTGATATCATCACTTGCTTGAGCCGCTCAAAAGCCTTGATAGCTTCATCTATCCAGACAAAAGAGTTTTTCTTTAGTAATTGTTGCAGGGAGCTGCAATAATGCCATAGTTTAGCACAAATCTCCTATAGTAACTAGTCAATCCGAGAAATCCCCTAAGTTCCTTTAGCGAACGTGGTTAAGGCCCATTGATCATAACACTAATCTTACTTTCATCAGCTTCCACACCTTCGAATGTTACCTAGTGTCCCAAGTACCCCACTTTGTTTTGCACAAAAACACACTTCTTGTCATTCACTACTCATTGAGAAACTATCCCTAAATGTTTTAGATGAGTTACAAAATTGGGGTTGTACACGAGAATATCGTCGAAGAAAACTAATACGAAACACATGTGGAAAGGTCTGAAGACTTGGTTTGTCAGGGATTGGAACATTGTCGGGGCATTAGTAAGACCAAATGACATTACAAGGAATTTATAATGTCCATTCATGTGTCTGAAAAGCAGTTTTGGGGATATCCTAACCGTTCATCCGTATTTGATGGTATCCTGATTTCAGATCCAACTTTAAGAATATTGTAGACCCCTGCAATTGATTTAACAACTCTTCAATCACTAGTATTGGAAATTTATCAAGTACTGTTACCTGGTTCAATGCGCAATAATCCATGCAAAATCGCCAGCCCCCGTCTTTCTTCTTCAACAACAATACTGGACTTGAAAATGGATTGTTGCTCGGACGTATATTGCCCGACGATAACATTTCCTCTATGAATCGTTCAATCTCATCTTTCTGAGCATGTGCATACTTGTAGGGTCAAACATTCACCGAAGCCTTTCCTTCAACCAACACTATTTTACGATCAATCATCCATTGTGGAGGAAGCCCATCCGACAGTTGAAAAGCTTAAGGATATTCAAATAACAATTCACTGACTTCTTCCGGAATGTTTCCCTGAATTTTACATTCGCTTTGATCCTCCTTCGAGTCTCGTTCCTCTAGAGCCAGGTCCTTTAATTCAACTAAGAACCCCTGATCCATGTCATTCCATGTCTTGGCCATCATTTTCACAGATATTTCTACCTTCGTCAATGAAGGTTCCCCTCGGATAGTCACAATACTTGATCGTGCTTCAAATGTCATAGTTAGTTCTAACCAGTTCACTCCCATGAACCCCATGGTCTGTAGCCACTGCATTCCAAGTATAATGTCCACAACCCCCTCCCCACCCCGCTCTAACGACAACAAATCCTCTTGAATAATGCTCTCTAGGAAGTGTATCATCATGTCTTTACAGACTCCCTTTCCTTTAACCGCCACTTTGTTTCCCATTACAATGTTGTAGTTTAGAGTATCAGATTTTGTGAGTTCTAGCTCCGCTAATCGCTGCGAAATAAAATTGTGGGTGGCCCCACAGTCTATCAACACTATTACATCTTTTTGTCCTACTCGGTCGCATACCTTCATAGTTCCAAGTGTCGAGAACCCAATGACAGATTTCAAATCAAGCTCGACCGCGTCCCCCACCTCAAGGGTGTTTGTTTCTGTTTCCACACGAATTTCTTCCTTGTCCTTCTCGTATTCCTCTTGTCTGATTTCAACTTCCCCAAAATTGCTGACCAGCAACACACGAAGTGGGTCTAATTTTGAATGAAATCAATCTCTACTTCAAAATGAGGGGAGATGACCTTTATTTATAGAAAAAACAGAACAATAGGTTCTGTTTATAAAAAGAATACAACCAACCCTTTAACAAACAACTATCAAACAACTTATAATAAACAACTAACAATCAACTAACTAACTATCCCAACTACTTATTGGTTAGTTACAAGTATTAAACCACATTCTACATCACGAAGCCTTCTCACTTCGAAATTCTTACCAGCGATGGTCCTTTGTGTACTTTTCGTCACAATGGAAGCACAATCCCTTCTCGTGTTTCACCTGATACTCCGCATCCAATAATCTTTGACCTTTCCTGCTAGGGTTGCTCTTTTCAGGTATTGTGGTCGATCGTACAGTCTCCTTCCTCCAATTTGTGGATTTAGAAGTACTTGACCCACTGGTCTTCATTCACTATTCGGGCCACTTTTACCCATTTCCCGATTTGGGCCACAACCCATATACTCATTAGCTAACTTCGTTGTTAACTCACGGTCTTCTATTAACTGGGTTTGTTTCATAATATCTTCCAACCCACGAGGTTGTCGACTCACCACTGTTGTCCTAATGGTTGGTTTCAGACTGTTGAGGAAAGTTTTCTCCAAAACGTCCTCCGAAAGCTATAGTAATGGCGCTCTGTATATTTCAAATTTGGCGCGGAATTCAGCTAATGTTCCTTCTTGTTTCATGGCCAAGAAATGCCCACACAGGCTACTTTCTTAAGAGGGTTGAAAACGATCAAACAATCTCTCCTTCAAATCCTCCCACGAAGATATTTTACTGTGATTGTTAGTCTAACGGTACCACTCCACCACCACCAATTCAAAGCTCACAATAGATACATTGATCTTCTCTGTGTCACTCAGTCGGTGCATCTCAAAATAGGTTTCCGCTCTCAGCAACAATGAGTTCGAACTCTCCCCCTGAAAAAATCGACATCTCCAATTTCTTAAACTTGCTTTTGTCATTGTTCATTTCTACTTCTTATGTCTGGGAAGACTCTCCTTCTTCGACTCTCTTGTTAGGCGAGGATATTCCCTCTTTATTTTCGATACTGCTCGATTGTCATCCGTCAACATCGACTGTTGTCTTCCCCTCAAACTTTCCATGATCATCAAGACTAATGCCTTCTGGTTTTCTCTCATATTGCTAGCCATCTTCTCTAATCTGTTTTCTATTTTCTTTTCCACTCAGAGCAAGGAATCCTTTACCTCAATTATCTCTTTTTCTGCTCTTGTGAGCTGCTCTTGGCTCGTCTAGCACCATTCTCCTTGTTTCCTCATATCGTTACGTGCTCTGATACCAATTTGTAAGGTATCCTTAATTCTTTATATGCAATAATCAAAAGAAAAACACACCACAACATGATGGTTTTGAAAAACCAATTGCACAACGAAAGTCAATTGGAACAATTTACTTGTTTTTCATTTGGTAAGTTGAAATACCAGTACATTGGACTAAAACATATCGATAAGTAGTAAAAGCATGGATACCCATGCAGAAACATTCCAGATATGATTCTAAACTAAAAAGAGTTAGAACTCCTTAACTTTTGGCTTCTGGAAATCTACATAGTAATCGTCCTTAACAACACCAACTGGAAACTTCCTTCTGGAAAAACAACAAGATACCACCAAAAGGAAAACTCCCTTTTCTCTGGGTTTTTTTTTATTGAGGTTTTGTGGGAAAACCTTCTCAATTCTTATTGGGAACTATTTTTTCAGAGGGTTATAACAATGAATCTTTTCCAAAAAACAGAAAAATTCATTCCCTAACAAAATTCTTCAACTTCCTCTGTTTTATCGATAGATGAAGAAGAAGAAAAGGGAGAGAGGGAGATATTGGTGGAACGTGCATAACACACATTCCCCATTAATTAATTAATAAAATAATATAATATTAATATTAATATTAATATTAATTAATCAATTTAATTAACCATTAATTAAATTAATTTACATTTAAATCATATTTAAAGGCATATCTCCCATAACCTATAGTTTTAATTAAGTTAATTAAATTTACAAATCAATTTTTCTCAAAAAAAAAAAATACAAATCAATTAATTCTCTAATTAATTAATTTATAAATTAAATATCATATATTTAATTTAGGTTATTATAATTAAATCACATTTAATCATTCTCTCTTAACCTATAGTTTTAATGTACATCTCATGTGCATTAAGATTTAATTTATAGTTTTTAATATGAATCTTATTCATACTAAAACATTATTTGAACTCTTTCAAATATTTAATTCTCTTATAAATTAATTTTGAATCATATCCAAAATTAGATTTATATAATAAAGTTTTAATCAACATAAAAAGTTTATATTATAATATATCTTCATACATTAAATTAATTCACAAAGTAAATTTGAACATTTCAAATTTCAATTAAGATCTAGCAATCTCATAACCATTTATGAGCTAAGTGGACCTAATGGACCTATAGATCAGAAGCTCCAACAATACAAGATTAATTGGCTAATCTCACTAACCGCTTAATCGACATTCGTTAACTACAGGTACACTCCACTAAAGAACTGCAGCTGCACTCTTCTCACTGCAGATATTTTTCTGTGTCCATGGATAAAGATCAATAATTTAATCCTTCACGAGTGTTCGTAACATCAGCTGGGTCAAATTATCGTTTTACCTCTGGGTTACAATTATGGCCTTAAGTACTAGTGTTCCTCTAATGAACGATCTGTTTATGATCCAACCAATAAACAGAAATCCATATCGGGCCAGTGAGAGGGTAGGGCACTTTGTTCAAGTCCCAAAGGCACCACTTAAGGGAACACTCATCTACTTACCTTAAGTTGGGAAGGAGTGAATTTCATCTTGCTAGGTTAAGTCCTCAGCTACCCACGCGGTTTTGTCCCTAAGAAGGTAGGCTTATTGAGTTAACATTGCATACCACTCTCACCCATACTAGTCAAAGGACAATCTCTCGCAGACATGAATTCGTAACCTGCTCAGGATTAAGATCAAGTTGCATATGTAATCATATTTAAATAGAAACCTAATTAGTTAATGGAGTTATACCTATCGGTTACTATTTCGCGGTTCGATCTTATGTGAACTCATCACATAAGATACCCCCACTCACATGTCACCTACACGAACGTGTTGGATCATTGTGTTTTGTATCAAATACAGAGTGAGTCATATCCATAGTGTCACCAGGATAAGGTACCGAACCTAATCGCTATACTATAAATCCTTTAGGTTGTTTCTTGAACCTTGATCCTCGTATGTCCCCACACACAGTCCAAGACACATGACACAACCAGGATGTTTGTTTATTGGATTAGGGTTAATTTAAGGCAAACTACATAAAATTCAACAACATTTAAATGAATAGTGACAATAACATTTTATTGATAAAATTGGAACAAATACAAAAATACAAACAATGTCCACAAATTACTAATTACATGACAAAAAACACTGAACCGCCCAACCCCCCCCCCCCCCCCCCCCAACACACACACACACACAAACTACACTCCACGGTCCCAAACCCGTACAACAATCTCTCATCCCATTGCGGTCCCCTTCTTTCCCACATTCTCCCCTTCTATTCCCACCTTGCCAAGAATAAGTCTTGATGATCGGAGGTCTTACATAGGAACATCTAACAATTATTGTAAGATTGCAGTCTTAACAAATTTAAATGATAATTCCATTTTACAAAATTCTTACAAGAAGTAAGAGCACTCAATGCTTGTAAATGCATGGTACATTCTCTATTTTATTTGGGGCCTTAGGTAGTAAAATTGTAAAAGGATCTGTAAGCAGCAATAACAGCCACGGTCTGAAATTATATGGGCCTCAAGTACTAAATATGGTTGTAATAAGTAGAAATGCATATCTGAATCTTAATATTCTAAATTTTATTTATTTATGATCACGAACTGCAACTTACATTAGAGATTAACTTTTTGTTCTTTTCTCACTATTTGTTGTAACCTATCTCTATACAAACAAGTTGAGAATGATCACATTTTGTGGCTGTTTAGATCTAAAAGTAAAAGGCATATTAATACTTGCACATGGGTTTCCATTAATTCTATCTTTATTAATAAATCTCAACCAAATACAAGTAATTTCAGTAGTGCGTGACCGATCACATGGGAGGAACAAACATACTATGCTTTATTTTACAAAAAAGTCAAATCTAAAATAGACAATAGATCAAACAAGACCTTTGGAGAAAAAGCAAAGGAAAAGAAGAAACACCTTATCACCAAGAGGGCATTTGGTCTAGTGGTATGATTCTCGCTTTGGGTGCGAGAGGTCCCGAGTTCGATTCTCGGAATGCCCCCACAAATGTTTTCCACAATTAATTCCCCTTTTTGGGATTCATTTTGTTGGTAAAGAAGCTAAGATAGCAGAATCCTGATTCAGTAGCAGGCAAGATATCAAAGCAAGAACCAGTAATATTATCTCCATTAATCTGGATTTTTCAAAGCTACATTTTATTCTAAATAGGACAAAAAACAGACAATTCAATATGGTCAAGTAAACTCAATAGAACATTTGATATCAACACTGAGCATTTGGTTTAGTGGTATGATTCTTGCTTAGGGTGAGAGAGTTTAGTTAAATTCTCAATAACTTGAGGTCAAGGACCTTAGACAATTTTCACAATAGTTACGATATTGTCAAATTTGGATATAAGCCGAGGCTTTGCTTCCACTAACTATAAATATATGGGCACATGAACTTCAACTTACATTAGAGATTAACTTCCTGTTCTTTTCTCACCTGTGTAGGATCTAAAAGTAAAAGGCATATTAATACTTGCACATGGGTTCCATTAATACTTTCTTTCTTTATTAATGAATCCCAACTAAATACAAGTCAACTCTAAAATAGGAAATAGATAAAAATAATACCTTTGGAGAAAAAGAAGGAAAAAAGGGAGATATTAAGTAGCAACCGTAAATATTGTATTACCAAAAGGGCATTTGGTCTAGTGGTATGATTCTCGCTTTGGGTGCGAGAGGTCCCGAGTTCGATTCTCGGAATGCCCCCTTAAAATAGTGTCAAGAATCTCTTTTTTGGGGATTCATATGGTTCATAAAGAATCTAAAACAGCATAATCCTGATTCAGTAGCAGGCAAGATATCAAAGCAGGAACCAGTCCATAGTATTCCCATTAATCTGGATTTTTCTAAGTTTGACATTTCATTCTACCAATAGGACAACAAAAATAGACAATTCAATATGATCAAGTCAATAAAATATTTAATGTCAACAATGGACATTTGGTCTAGTGGTATGATTCTCGCTTAGGGTGCGAGAGGTCCCGAGTTCAATTCTCGGAATGCCCCCTCATTTTTTAGTTCAACCATTTTATTCAACGTTTAATTCCCTTATTGTCTTCCCACGTCTTTTCATCAATAAATTTCCTTATTATAAATAGGAGAAAGAAACAGGGTGAGAAAGTATTTGCATATAAATATATGGGCAAAATGCTTCACACCTTTTAGCAATAGTTCCTTTGAGGTAGAAGCAACCGTTCCACATCTTAACAAGGCTGAAAATGGCACACAAGTGACATGGAAACTTATAACAATTGTGAGTTTACAGTTAAAAGAAGTTTTAACTGATTTAAATGACAATCTGATTTTACATTATAAAAAATTCCCAACAAGCAGGAAGAGAATTCAATATATGTCAATGTAAGGCCATAAGTGACGTGAAAAAGAAAATGTATGGAACCCTGCAGAGTGAAACTGTGAGGTCCGGTAAAAAAACTTAAACAAAAAAGACAAGCTCTGGTCCAAGGCATTTTCTTTATTGATTGTTGCCCTTAGATGGTACTCTACCAATTGTCACAGATGCAGGAAATGCAATTTATAAGCAACGGAACTATATGGATAAATATCTAACTTTCATACTTATAAGTTCACGGAATGGGATTTATTTTAGACAAAAACATAATTTTTTTCTTTTTGCGACTGCAAAACATAAATTACGACTTCACAGATCTGGTATTGAGCATCATAATCATCCAGTTTCAGCATATATTTGTACCCAACCTACAGGAAGAGAATTCAACTAATGGGACAATAGGTTGAGGAACTGTAAATGTTTCAGTAAGAAGCAATAACCACTTGGGTACTGAAAAATATAGATCTTAATCAACGACATGTCTATCCAAATCTTAACATTCTATATTTGCTTTACTTGTGTGCTCAGGATATGTGGTTCAAGGGAAAGTATCAAACTAAAACTTACAGTAGGGAATAACTTCAAGTGTTTTTCTCCTCTCCACATTCATTACACCTAACCCTGTATAAATAATTTACAATAATCAAACTTAGGAGCTGTCTAGATCTAAAAGATATAAAATAATAATACTTGCACATGGATTCCATTAATGTCCTCTTTCTTTATTGATCAATCCTCCATTAATTTCCAGCTTTAATAATTATGGGTTTTCAGGAAGAACTGAAAGTTTTTCAACAAAAAAGGGCATTTGGTCTAGTGGTATGATTCTCGCTTTGGGTGCGAGAGGTCCCGAGTTCGATTCTCGGAATGCCCCTTTATAATTTTTATTAAATATCATATTTCCTTCGGAAAATCTTCTTGTTTCCTAAGGAAACAAAGATATGATTCGATTAGAGCAGGAAATCATATTCCAATCTTGAAAGAATCTCATTGGACGACTGAGCAGCAAAATAGGCAAGCTATCAAGCATTAACTAGTAAGTTAGTAACAAAGAATCTTAATTAAAGTTTCTAAGACGTTTCATTCTACGAGATTAAGGAACCAAACCAGTTCAAACTGAATGGTTTGGTACGGTAAAATTTTCTTTGTAACCGAACCAAATCAATAGGCTTGTTGGGGTAAATTTTTCTTTGTAACCGAACCAAATCAATAGGCTTGTTGGTTTCTTTGATCCCCTATGTATTAGAACTCAATATTACATGCTTCAATGTGCATTAGGTCTAGTGGTATGATTCTTGCTAAGGGTATAAGAGGTTTCCAGTTCAATTCTTACTAAATCTTCTGTTTTGCTCAGGACCTGAATGGTACAAGTAACTAGACATCCATTTTTTTTTTCTCTTTGTTATTTTCTATCACAGCACCTCCAAAGGATACAATTTTATTACGATCGTTCTTCAAGGCGGTTCAGGATCTAAAAGGTACAAAAATATTAATTATCGCACATAAAATTTTATTTACGTCAACATTCCTTATTAATATTAACCTTAGTAAATCCAATTGATTTGAAGAACAATTTTAATTGTGTGATAGATCGCGTGAAATTAACGGAACCATGATAATAACTAATAAGTTCCAAAGCTGAATAAAAAATCCTCAAAAAAAAAAAAAAGATTAGAGAAAAGACAGATTGACTAGCAAATGACAAAGGCAGTTGTTTAAGAAAGGGCATTTGGTCTAGTGGTATGATTCTCGCTTCGGGTGCGAGAGGTCCCGAGTTCGATTCTCGGAATGCCCCTTTATTATTTTTAAAGGACTCCCATTTCTAAAAAGTTTAATTTAATGATAACAAATTTTAATTCCTTTTTTACCGAATGACCATTTTAAATGAGTTTGAGTACTGACCAAATTGAGAATTACCTAAAAAAAAGGAACAACCGTATATTTACCATTAAAAGAAAAAGATAGAATATACCTATTAAACCAGGATCCATGCTCCAAGCACAAAGAGGCCCGACGTTTTATTCCAGAAGGCTCCATTAGATATTCGGATATTCCTGAACGTCTCATTTCTGAATTGTGATGATCATTTGTCTCAAATATAAGCAAAGATTAGTTAAGTTTTATATAGAAGAATAATCGAACCCAGATGCAGCTGTATCAACAATAGCAGAATTCGTGCTCCAGGGACAAAAGATCATCATTCAACAGCCATGCAATTGAAAACTGGCAAGATCGATATCAAGCAGGAACTAGAAAG